>KV425597.1:8442-29456 GCA_001632425.1 Neolentinus lepideus HHB14362 ss-1
GCATTAATACATTACGCTTAAAACATTACTGGGTATTGCATAAGGGTTTGTTAAAATATTAGACATGTAATACATTATTATTACAGAACCGGCTGTAAATGGAAGGATAGGGCTGAGACTGCAAACCACAAATGCAATGTATATGAAAAAAACCAAAAAAGAAACTGCGATGCGAAGTGGGACGCAGAAAGATGGCGACAGAATAGCGATGGGAGGCTAAAAATAGAACACAATCGGAAAGTGACAAGGTGCAACACAGCACGCCTATTAGCAGTTGGTGAGATAGCGATGTAGTGCTCTAGCGATGTATAGCAATGATAGCGACTTGGCGCTCTTATCGTAGGCAGAGAGATAGTGACACAGAGATCGGAGGAAGGATGCAAGACACAGGAAGCTCAGAGATAGATGCAGGAATGAGATGGGAACACTAGATTGCACAGGGAGGACTGACTGGGTTGCCTGTTGCCTGCCTTGTCTGCCTACAGGAGGTCCAACTAAAGTACTCTACTGGGTAAACAAATGAACCAAAAGCCATATGCTAACAAAATGAAACTACTCCTGAAACTGATCTATCTCAAACCTCAGACAGGGGAACAATCTCCGTAAGCTACAGTGTCCATATGCACAGGCCACCGCATACCGAAAGAAGCATGGGAAAGCACACAGCATCGCATCAAAAAGTGCTATTGCTCCAGGTGGAGGCTGCACAGGTGTCCGCAATGCACGCACAGCCTCGGAATGACTTGAGCTTGATAGAGACCACACTGCCAGATGCAGCTGAAGCAGTGCAACACTGCCGCACTATGCCACTTGTTGGAAGGATACCACGGCACCGCCGCTATTGTCGAGATGGGTGCACTTGCTTACATAATGCAGCGGAGCACCTGCTGAATGAGATTGAAGTGTCGAGGAGTGCAGGAAATAGCTGGAAAAATCAATAAAAACTCGAATATTGCTTGCGTCACCAGACCGGGAGCCCTAGTGCTATCGCACATAGCATGAGAAATAGCGCAAAAGTGCCAAAAATGCGTTTTCTGAGCCTAGAGACACATAGGGTGTATCAACGGCATACAACGAGGCAGCTAATGTAGGCTATAACTAGATTAGAAGTAGTAGAATATAGTTTATTCTACTTCCTATGGATCCTGCCGCAGCATCCGCCGAGATCACTGGTGCCATTATCAGGACACTTGACAGGACACAAGATGGCAACAGTATTGTTGGCAAGCTGCTCGAGACATTGTTAGCACATCCAAGGAGTCAAAAAATTGTGATTCAGTGGGCTAGCAACACAATGAGGAGGATATACTCATGGGAAATTCAAGCACTTGTACATAAGGACACTGGGCTTCACTTCAGCACTCACACTGCAACAAGCGAGCAGCTAGATACATTCAATCTCAATGAGATTGTGTCAAAAATGCAGTGCCTGGTGCCAGATCTGTGGGATCTTCTAGGGTGCTTGTTCTCTCAGATCAACATCCTTCTGCTCTTGAATTGCCAGAGCTACCTTGATTTGAAAAAGACATGCCCACTTCTCGAACTTGTCTTTAAAAAGATCCCAAATCTTCTTGGTAGACCATCTAGTTTGTGATGAGGATGGCATAGTGATGATCAACACTGAGCAAATATGTGCCTTCAGAGAGTAGAGTGCCTTGATAGTCACGCCAGTACAAGCAACCAGCCATTTCAGGCAGGAAGCCAAATATGAGCAAACTATGAGTTTGTCTTTTGTTTATTGATTCTGTAGCACAGCCATGTAATGCTCAGGGACAGCTCAGTGACCAATTGCGCCAGCCATCTCTGAGCATTCACTTGCCCTTAGTTGCCTTCTAAATATGGAAACCATATTATATAATATGTTTTATTGCCTGATGTAATATGTTTTTCACATGCATACTCGGTGATATGCACAGACATGCGATGAAACCCACAAAGATGTGACCTAAAGACAGACACAACCACAAAGCAAACACCAAACCCTTGGTGTCAGATGGCTGCGAGGCCTGGGGTAACGAAGGGTATAGATAGTTTGGAGGGGATGGGTGTAGGTGAGATGTGTAGATGGGGCTAAAGGGAGGTTGGCACCGAGCTGCTATTCAGCGGCAGTCTGATTCTAGAGAAACAACACTATGTGCTATCTGGTCTTTGGCACTCTGTAGAAGAGCGCTACTTGAGGTTGCTATCTCTAACTTGGGTGTATAGACTCTGGTTAGTATGATGCTACAGTGCATGAGACTGCCAAAGAGAGAGAGACTTTGTGAAGGATTTTGCTTACAATCAGTGACACTACACTGACTTGCTCTGTTGCTATCTCTGGGTGAAGTCAGAGGTACGCAAGAGTACTTAAACGTAAGTTGCAAGATGGACTTAGAAGAAACTCTGATGTTGATAGGCCTCAGGCGCCGCTGGCCTCCGAAAATGCATTTTTGGTGTTTCTAATGACTTCTCGGAGCACTCCACCACTTCCATTCACCTCCAACACATCTCCATGCTCTGACGTACTTCATATCTGAGCTCCGAGCCATATGCCTGCCACAACCGACACACTTAGACATTGCACTGAGTTTCAGTACTTCACCACCACATCCTTGGAGACCCTCGGAGCCTTTACTGTATGCTTAGATGACCAAGTGACCCTTATGCACCTCAAGAGCAGCACTGACGTTATCGGCAGACCTCCTACGTGCTCCAGACCATCACCATGTGGACGTTGCAAGGCTAGTCAGCATTCAGGACCTTTGGAACCCCCAACGTCAGCGATTTCACCACACTCGGTGCTCTCGGCACCTCTATCCTGAGCTTATCCATGCTGAGTTGACTGTATCCAGTCTCCCTTATGCACTTGCAATGATCCTATCCTCCATTCGACCATGCGGCACCTCTGAGCTGACTGGACACACCGAGTTCAGGTGCTGCGGACCCTCCTTGCCACTCCGATGCCATTGCGGACCTTTGTCGACTATCCTTGTGATGTTCAAGATGCGAGTCAGCTCATACAAGTCATTCGTGGGCGCTGACACTTTGGACAGAGCAATTTTGGAAGGTTTTCCTTTGGACTGGTTGTTTCTAAGGCACCAAGCATATTTTGGAATGATAGCGGTACTCGGTTAGGCATATGGCGTGCTGTGGCAGTATGTTTTTGGATGTATATTCTCATTTGTTGCATATGGCATGATTTGATAGACGAAGGAGCTTCGTACTTAGTAGATTTTGGACATTTGGGTTACTTAGTACTTTAGACACCCTGTATTCTCAGACCATCATCAGATCATTCCAGACCACTGTATGGGTCACCCTCGAATTTACTTCACCTTTCACATCTCAAAAGTCTCGCTGCATTTAGAATTGTGTTCTAGTCAGCCTCGGTGTGAGGTCTTGTGTTTGTGTTGCATCTTATTGTCTCCATTGCGTTCTTACTGTGTTTTACTGCATCTGTGTTGCATTCTATTGCATCCTAGAGTCCTCTTGCGTGGAGGAACCTTCTGAGCTATTGTCTTTCACCCTTCCGAGTCCTTCCGATGGACAGCTAGTCTTGCCCAGTACCAAATACCCTCCGAGAAGTGCCGAGTTAGTGCTGAGAAGTGTAGTTTTGGAGTTTTAGAGAGTTAGGAGTTGCATAGAGCATCTGGGTCAACTCACAGGAGATATACGGTGCCTTCCATTGTGTTGTTTTTCATCCCTCACCTCCCCCGAGCTTTACCTGTCTACCCTTCTACTGCCGACACTATTAGATGGAGTTCCCTCCACATTTTCTAGGTGTTTTTGGTGGTTGTTGTGTGTTGTTGCCTGTCAACGTGAGACTGAAATCTGAAGAGTGTGGTGAAGATGACTTGTTGTACAAAACAAGAAAGTGATGTCTTAAATACAAGAGAGCGACTGCTCTATGTCTGATTCTAACTACCTACTACTGCAAGTCATGCCTCTGCTCAGCCTCACATCCATATGACTTGTACCACCTCATTCCTAGTCCGCATGCAATCCTTGACCAATACCCCTTGCAACCAACTCCAGCATGTGCGCCGTTCCTCAGGCAGGGGCCAGTCAGGTGTGTCTTGACTTTGGGTTAGAGCATGCCTCCTTGATGATCAGGTGGCAGGCTATGCTGCTGGTGCTAGCGCAATCTTGCCAAATAGGGATAAAAGGCAGGGCTGCTATATTGTGTGGCAGTGTCGTGATAGCCGTAGTCTTGCCATGTGCCGACACGCGCTGCACACATAAGGAAAGTCATGCCATTAGAACTAGCACTGATCTGAAGCAGCAGCAGGCTGTATGCCATATGGAAAGGTGCCCTGAGACACCACCTCAGTTTGGACCATAGTAACAATGTCAGGCAGTGCATGCCAAGATGCCAATGACTCGACTGAATGACATTCAGCCGACTGTGCCATTGAGAAGCCATCCTAAGTGCACTGAGAAGCCAAGAGCCTTGTCGCTGGGGCATAGGGTCACTAGTGTGCAGAGTACCGACAGTGCGCTATTGAGTCACTAAGTTGCCATTCCCATGAAGTGCGCGGAATCACCCTAAATCGTGTTTTCTGGGGTCAGAAGCCAACGGGGCCTATCATCAGATTGCAATGTGAATGCGGAGATGGCTGGTTTTAGGAGCCTGGAACTGGACCTGATTTCAGGTCCTAGGTAGTGTTGTTCCTGAAGTGAAGTGTTTCAAAGTGGACTTCAATCCACTTTGAGTTTTGTATGACTTTGTGAGACTTTGAAGTCATCCTAAGTTGCTTTAAAGACTTTGCAAAGTGGTGATGAATTGCATGTGAATTGATGTGATGCGTTGATTCATCCCGCTTACTGGCTGAAAACTATGCTCGTCGCGCTCCTTGGTGATGAAGAGAATCCCAAGAAAATTCAAGAAATTCATAATAAATATGTGTGAGCTCTACCAGTACTTGCCCTGTTCATATACCCGATGACTACCCCACTAGTAGTCTGCTTTTGCAACACTCTTGAGGCTTGCATCTGCTCGTCAGGTGCTCAGTACTCACAGGGTGCAACTACCGCTACCAGTTGGCCATTGGTAAATGTGCCTAGACCTGCAAATATCAAACAGCCAACCTGCGACACAGTACTCCCACCTTATCCTCCGCCAAACAGACTCAGTCTACTGGCCTCCTCAGTTCCAAGGTCAGGCAAGCACACATTCCTTCCAGGTTCACATTTTAGCCCATTTTTACACCTTCCTGATGATTAGTAGAATATGTAGAACACTTATTATAGTCATTCTGTCCTGTGTATATAGCAATAATCCGTATCTGAGGAGGATGCTTTCAGCTCGACAGCCACAGCCGTGAGAATCGCTCGTGCTCTTGCACCACCCACTTCGCGAAGTCTTCAAAGTACCTTTAAAGTGACTTCAAGGAGAGCGAAGTGCGTCATAATCGCACTTTGAAGGACTTCGACTTCACTTAGTGACCAACACTAGTCCCAGGTCCAGGAAATACCCCGAACCGGACTCAGAGTTCAGTTCCAGGTCCGGAAAATTTCGGCAAAAACCGGACTGAGCCGGACCGCGGCATCACTAGTCCTTTGCCACAATGGCTGTGACGAAAATAAAATATTTCTACACTCAGCTGTATTGTACACAAAAATAAAGAACTACTTGGGAATGATAGACACAATGTATGCCGACATTTTGAAAGTGAAATGGAACCAATATGAGGAATATAGTGGGTATGGCAAGGCATATACTGTAGGGTGTCCGACTACTAGGTTTCCGACAGTATGCCATTTTATGCACTCTGCGAACGTGTTCGGCGGGCGAACCTCCCAGTCGCCTAGACATTCTCCAATCACGAAGTTCAACGAACTTGAATTCAACGCCACTAGTCAATCACCCATGTGCATGAACCAGTGAGTCTACTCTCTCTCTGTACAATATCTTTCATCTCAGTGTTCTACTCTGTGATAGTATACTATATCCGCCTGCCGGAGTCGAGGATGGCGCTGTGCTGGCGAACCCCGAAATCAAGGAGAAGATTGCTGATCGTAAAGCAAAGATAAGCGAAGATTAAACCTAGATTGCCAGTGCAATCCTCAATTCCTTACAGCCTTGGTGCTCATGTCTCTCACAGTAAATGGACCTACTTCACTTAATGTCCTGCATTTCGGTTTCGACCGTTACCCTGTCACATCATCAGTCTCACCAATCTTTCCATTTCCAGCAAGTATACACTGCGTTTCTCATGTGGAGACTAAGAAAGTACACCAGACTCGTTATGCCTCCAAGCTTCTCGCCTCTCGTTACGCGCCCCTTTCGCGCAGGATCTGGTTTTGCACGACCAAAAGAAGTGCATAAATTGTCTCGATCCTCTGCATCCTCCCTTGAGTACGCTTGACACCACGGTAATCTTAAACTTGACTTACCGGGACATCCACACCCTTATGAGCAGCCATCCTCACCACCTCACCTACGATCCCTTCAACCTCGGTGGGCCGCCCGTTCTCAATATCGAGTAGCATGCTCGCTCTGTGATTGTTCTCAGGCACCATATGCAACTGTTTCGTGCCCGCGATCGTACCCTCGACCACCGCAGTGGGCAGAGCGGACTCATCATAGCCCATCGCTCGTCCTGCACGCCCGCATGCTTAAAACCTCGATGCGCATGGAGTATCAATCGAACGTGGCTCACCAACTGCAAGGGCCTCGTTCAGCACCCCGCGTATAGCCGGTATCGTATATTTCTCGATCAACTCCGCTGTCACGTCGGCGATGTACGGTGCTGGCATCGTCTTCTCTGCGTTTTGCCTACGGAACAGCGCTGTGACAGGATGGCCGGTTAAAGTTGCGAAGGAAGAGAATGCAAGATTCCACAAATTCTTTTGGAACCTTACGCCCTGGATATCGGGTACAGCTGATGCGACGCCGCCGCCTGCGGTGACTATAGATGCAAAGTCGTCCAAGACGGCTTGCTCGGAGGGGGTATTGCTCGTGGCGATGGAGTCCGAGGGACGATAGACGCCTAGGGTGAGTCGGTCCTGTCGTTGCAGTGTATTGAGTGGTACAGAGAGTAGAAAAAAGATGGTGAACGCACGAAATCGCCGTGTAGTACGATGTTCTCTGCTGTGAGGTTAGTGGTGATCCACACGGAGCCGCTAATGATGCGCGGTTCCTCGTCTGCCTTGGCGGTCTTCGCAGCATAGTACAGATCCTGCTCGACGTTCAGTCCGTTCTGAAGCAGGACGTATGTCGGCTGTGGATGTTTGGACGTATATGGCACAGAGAGGAGGGGCCGCAGTATGTCCGGTGTCGCAGAGACTTCCGGCAAGTACTTGGTGCAGACCACTACATAGGAATAGGGCCTGTCAAGAGCGTCCGAGACGGATTTAACAACTGTATGGTATGAAGTTCGACGGGCCCTCCAAGACAATGTGAGACTACATACGTCTGTCCGGCTTCCAACCGGGTATATCACCGTATTTCGCGCTCTTGATGTGCATTCCACGAGCTGTATGGAAGATATGAGACTGCTGCAACCAACCATGAGTAGGACGTACAATTGATAGCATCGTAGTTACTTCTTGCGACGACGGTCACTCGAGCTTTCTGACTCTTCTGCAAAATCAATGCATCTATCGTTTTACATATATATCAGAAGGGCGATAGTGTGCAGGTATGGTACTCACAGATTGCGCCCACAGCTCCAAAGCCGATGAGTAGAACATCTTTTGTTTCTGGACTCATTGTGAGAGCCTCAGCGAGTGTTTGTTGTAAGGGAATTGAAACTGAAACATTGAGTTTGTGCGGCCCTTAAAAGTATCGAATTGGGGTGCTTGATAAACCAATGAGGGGTCAGGCGGTTTAAATTTGGATGGAGCGTCCGAGCAC
Source organism: Neolentinus lepideus HHB14362 ss-1 (assembly GCA_001632425.1). Classification (NCBI taxonomy): domain Eukaryota; kingdom Fungi; phylum Basidiomycota; class Agaricomycetes; order Gloeophyllales; family Gloeophyllaceae; genus Neolentinus; species Neolentinus lepideus. The sequence continues at coordinate 16,280 of KV425597.1, forward strand.
TTCGAGGGGATTAGGGACATCAGGCAACACGGAATTCTCTCAGTTATGGAGTAGCAAATAGTTCCCATAAGTCGGGCCCTGTGTTCGTAGGTAGCCATAAGACACAGATCTAGGTCTCATATCAACGTAAGTACTATAAGTATACGGTGGTTTGCTATAGTACCCACCTGTCCTCCTAAGGTGACCGCAGCACATAGAACATAGCTACATCAATACAGTACGCTTAAACCAGAACGACTTACACTCTAACGTGTTTTCCAACGTCCACCGGCTATTTACTCTAGTCCCGAATAAGACGACCGTCGACAGGAACCCACTATACGATCCGTCGGAATGATTTCGGTTCTGTGATGCACCAGGGATAGAAAGCAGCGCCATTGCATGATCATGTGCGCCGAATGGGCGGCGATGGGCGGTTCACAAAGCTACTTTTCGAGCTAACTTGACCGACTCGAGTTAGGGAGACAGTGCCAAAAATAACTTTAATCAGGCGCCACCGAAGGGCGTGTTTGCTGCGCATGTCCTTGTCTGTGCCGCAGTGACTTGAATAGCAAGCGAACCTGCGCTAAAATGCACCGCTTACTAGGAGGACTCCTAGTAAGCAGTGTATTTCCAACTTGAACTGTATATCAAACAAACGCACCTTCGAGAGCTGTTGTACCACCACCGCGTCGATTAATATCGGGTCCGAGTTGTGTCGAGACGACCGTGATGTGTTGTTTATAGACTATAGACATCAAATTTTATCATACTTATGGATTTGGATTGTGGTAGCTGCAGCTCCGACCGGGTCAACATGGGATATTTCTGCCACCTTGAAGAGTGGGTCTTGAGTACATCAATTCGCTCGTCTAAAACACTCTTTCAGCATAGGGTGTAAGGATGGGCGGAGGTACCATTTCGGATAGTGTCAGAGCCAACCCTGGAAATGCGAACATATTCATGAGATTGATGTCAGGCACAGAGTATAATAGTACATCGTCATCGACGTTTGTCCCCTTTGGGAGTTAGGCAACACATAATCTCGTCAAGTCGACAGCTATCCCTGCTGTGAGCACCTCGTTCTGTTGCGCAAAGCTACACTAAGCATTTAAGCCTTTCCTCATCATACACACTAGCGAGAGTGACGTTGACTGACATTCATACACCCGGATCCACCTCGACTTCGGCCACGTGCACATATCCTCTTCAAAAAGGTATCGTATCAGCGCATGAGGCCAACTACTCGCCATGAAGCGATCTCACCTCGTCGCGGTCACCCCTTTGATCCTCATTCCAGCTAATCGGACCATAGTTTCGAGGCTCGCATATGTCCGCTCGAACGCTGAGCATGAACCAATTAGTCGAAAACTCCCCGTCTCGAGGAACCCACTGACCATTGCAGGACGCTATCAAGCCGATGTTGACTTGATTCCCGATTCTCCCTGCCATGCCGAAATCCTCGGGGATGAACGGCGGCGGCTCTATAGGTACATAACGCGGTTGCCCTTCCAACGCTGCAAACGACTCCTTGGCACTCGGTCCTTCTCCTTTCACGATGACTGGTCGGATAATCGGGTCTGTAATGAGCAGCTGACTCTGTCGCGAAAGAGTGTCAACATCACGCCGTTCAACCGGCCAAAACGGGCACGAACCTTGCTGTCTTCCAAGCACTCCCGGATCCGACTCAGTATCTTGGCACCCTCTTCATCCGACCAATCATGGAGGACTACAAACAACAGCTGTCAATTGTACAAGTCTCCGTTAACCTGGTGCGCGGAAGACACACTCTTTGTCAACATGAACACATAATTGCCTTTGCCCTTGAGCTTGTTCGGCTCGAAAAAGTTTTGCTCCTCGAATTTCACTCTGTCCGTGAGACCTTTCGAGGAGATATACTTCGCCGCCACCTCCCGTGTAACTGGAAGGTCTTGTACGATGAACTGCTTGATTTCCGGGTGACTGCCAATCCAATAAGCGGGCATGGACGCTCGAAAAGAAATTCCACGTACGCTGCAGCAAGAGCGCAACATAATGTTCCTTGGCCCCCTCCAACATCCACAATTGCGTCTTTATCCTTAACCAAGTCGACCCAGGGGATATCGAAGGCAACCCCATTGTCAGAAGCAACGCCCATCCCTCCCATTCTGTACTCATGTGTAAGTGTCTATTAACTCCGACACGAGATGAGGAACTGACCCTAGCCCGAACTTCTGTGCTTCTCCTGGCTTTTGCTGCAACCAGCTGTTCGATCCGAAAAACGGGAGGTCGGTGCCGGCGTACAGGTTCCAGGCCGTCTTATCTGGGCTCCTTGACATACGGAAGCTCTCGTCAGGGTGGGTCATGGCTTCAGGCAGTTTGCCGACACCATTGCTCTGGTAATAAATCCTGACAGAATCGTTATGTGAGAGAGGATAGTCAATGCGTAAGGCCCTTACATGTTTTTGGCAGCGTAGTAACCTTTTGACCCGGCCTTCAACGTATGGCTTCGCCGGTTGTTGGCAAAATATCCCGGTCTCGTCTCGCGGAACCAGCCTGCATTAGCGAGAAGACGTAGGAATCCCTCTGTCAAGAGAGTGAGTATTAGTTGAAACTATGAACGTGGAGCTGGTACCAAGTTTCAATGAGTCTGTCTTCGTCTTCTCTGCTATCACCTGTATGTATACCCCCTCCTCTTGATTGCTTGCATCTTCCAGCACCTCGTGGATGCCGAGCTCTGCAACCAGCCGCAATCCTTGGATCTCGGCCACTGATACGGCTGCTGATGCCACTGCTTCGGACGGGCTTTCCAACAGCAGCTTCAAGCGTTCCTATCCAAGTCCTTCTCCATCAGTCTTCCGTCGTGGACCGAAATATTGAATTACTCACCAAGGCGCTCACCGCCAGCCTGCGTGCCTCGTACATGATTGGCGGCGTCACATATGTAGGGTCGTCAATGGGATGTGGCCTGGACGTCATCAACGAGGGTTCTATGAACGATTGTTTAACGAGTTCGGTTTTGAAGACATCGATCGAGGTCGTCAGCGTCTCAAGGAGGCTAGAAATTTCGGACACCACCGCCATTGCGAAAGACCAGAACGTAGGCGAGTGAGGGGAAAATGTCAAAGGTGAGGGTTTATATATCACAGCAACCGCAGAGAAACTCAGAGCTAAACCACGTTCTCAGTAGTATACGGCATCCGTATCCTAAATCCTCTTGCAACGGCCCGAGTGGATATCGTAGGACGAATATAGAGCCAAACGACCTGCAGGCTCTCCCATATTGCGGTCTTCTTGTTGACCGAGCGTGCCGTTATGCTAGCGAAGGCTGCGGAGAGACGATTACCTGCAAATAGATACAGAACCAATAGTAGACCTTCATCCTGGCCCTGGTCTCACAGGACGAGGGAAGATATCCTGAAGAAGTGGAAGCTAATAGGGTCGAGGTCGCGAAGCGACCAAGGTCGCTTCGAGTGTTCTCGTTGGAATGATGGTAAGCCGAGAAGGTAATATCTGTGGGTTCAGTTGTGCCACTGGCCGAGAAAGCCTGAAACCAGGGAAGTTATGTTATGAACTAAAGACGTGACATGAGATACTATCCTCTATCACACCATATCATCAATGCCACGGCCATATGATAGTCTTGCATGTTCTCTATAGCTGCATGCAATACAGACGGAAGATTCCCTGTTCATCAGGAAAACAAAAGATCATCGAATGCAAGTCGTAGCTCACCATTTCCGTTATTAATCAATATTTGTAACACCTGTTGACAACCCGTTAATTAACCTGGTTAATAACAGCCTGATATGTTGGGAATAAGCAGTCTCAGGGATACCTGCGAAAGGTCTGTTAGACTACGTATGACAATGAAACTGTCGCGGCGGCATGCGAGGCGAGCAAGCGGTGCAGATGAGGAGGGATCTGGTGACGAAGCTTCTGAAGATTCAGAGCTTCTTTAGCCACCCCAAGCGACGGAAATTGGACCTCTGCTACAATGTGAAGTCCCTTACATTGCTCGATAGCTACTTGTCCAACACACCGCAAATCCAAGTCAGTGCTGCAAACCATTCCTATGGATCATCTAATGTGAATAAAACACCGGTCGCAGCTCGCAGGGAAACGCTCACAGATACTTATTGAAACACTTTGTATGTAGCGTTGCGAGGTAGTTACGTGTATCTGTATATTCGGTTAATAACGCGTCATTAACCTAACCGCCCCCCTCGGATGACCTTAGCGTCGTTAACCGGTTAAGAACTCACCAGTATGTGATTTCACATTCAGGAGTCAGGACCCAAAGCCCTTTCTCCAACGGCATTGGCTCGTATTTAGACTTGAATTCTCTCTGGGTTCCAAAGGTACAGTAAACATGACATGTCGTGGGATGGATGTTATACGCAGCTTCCACGGAATGAAGCAGGTGAAAAGGAAAACACAGTAATCCGGAACACTGACACGGAAAATCTAATCTCGCTTACTCGCTTATGCCTCCTTACCCCGCATTATATCAGCGTACATCGTACCTTGCTGTTCCGGCGTAAGACTATTATTGTCGAGAGTAAGCGCGCTTACTCGCTGATGCCCGACTACGTCTTTTCTGTCGAGATCGACGACAATGCCCACCCGACCCTCGCTACCCCCACCGACGACGCCGCTTGATCTCCCGACATTCCAGCGACTACCCTTCAAGCCTTTCGCCCCGCCGTCATTCTCCCAGTCGTCGCAATTGCCGCCTCTTCCCTCGCCGCCTCGCCAGCCGATTCCGTCACTAGCTGCGTCGTACACGCTCTCGACACACATTCTTCCTGCCGTCCGACCACGCTCAGCACCGTATATACACGTCCCAGATAACCTCAGTCCAGAATATGGACAGCGAATAACAGACAAGCGGGAGAAGCGGCAGTGGGTAGGTCGAGTGGTCGAATGGCTCCTGGACGTGAGGAAGAAATTCACCAGCGGGCAGCTGGACGACAAGGATCAAAGCGGAGAGGGGATGTGGAATGTAGTCAATCGGTACGTGTTGAAGGAGAGTGGGAAGAAGAAAGGAAAGGGCGTTACCCTGTTCGTGTTGCATGCAACTGGCTTCCTGAAGGAGGTATGTTGCTATTCATCCGTACAGTTTCCACATATGTTCAGTCGTGCTTTGTTGCAGATTTGGGAACCCGCGCTAGCACAACTTGTCTCCCAATCCCAGTCCTCCTCCTCTGACACCTACGTCGAAGAAATCTGGGCATGGGAGTCAGCCCAGCACGGCGACGCAGCGCTCCTCAACGAGAGTATCAACGCCCTCAACGGCCTCTGTATGTTTGTCTCCTATCTCTCAATCTCCATTTACCTACTTATTACTGCTCTCTCGCTTACTCAATGCCCACTAGGCGACTGGCGGGACAATGCCCGCGACGTGGTCAATTTCCTCTCCAATTACCTGCCTCTCCCTTCGAAGTCCCAGCCCAACTACCCACCAGAGCTGTACCCTTCCGTGCACCTCCAGCCAGTGCCGGAGTCACTCGCGCAGCAGCGACTTGAGAGGGGCTTTGTGCCCGAGGGACGCACACTGGTTGTTGTTGGGCATAGTTATGGCGGGTGTGCGTCGTGAGTGGTTTCGATCGTTTGGTCTCGATCCCGAATTGACGTAGGTTTCGTTCAATAGGGCTCTAGCTGCAATAAACTACCCGGCGATGTTCACTGGCGGCCTCATCCTCGTCGACCCGGTCATCTTGCCTTTTGGGTCATACTACCAGGACGTCAAGTTACAGATGACAGCTGGTGCTGTTGGACGGCGGACGACGTGGAAGGACCGGTTTGTAGACTTTTTTCCTGGCTCTCTGTGTCCGCGCTCATTGCCAAGCTACTTTTGTTCGCGCTCATATCGCATTGCTCTCTGTTTGACGTGGTCGATCCGAATTTGATGTGAAGTCAAGAAGCCCTGTCCCTCTTCTCTGCCTCTCCGTTCTTCTCCGTGTGGGACCCCGAGGTGCTCAATGTGTACGTCGAGTGCGGCCTCACGGACTTTGAAGGTGGGGTGCGTCTTAAGATAAGTGGGTTCCAGGTAAGCTTGAAGACTCTCTCTCTCTTGTGTTGTGCCGTGATTTTTGAATGGCGGGGAGGCGGGACGTTCTAAATCCACAGTGTTTGCGGGTGTATGCATTGTGGGTTGGAACGCCTCACATCTCTGCTCCACGCCAGGTAGGTATTAAATGCACACGAACACTTGTTTATATGTCTGCTTCCCTCCCCGTTCTCCATTCCCTCATATTTCGACACATCAAATACTCATTCATCCTACCTAAAAAGGAAGCAACGATGTTCGCCGATACCTCGGTGGCGTACGAGGTTTTTGAGCGTCTCCCGGAGCTCGACCCGCGCGTCGAGCTAAAGTGGGTGTTACCTGGTAATGCGAAGCAGGACTCGTGAGTATTCGTTCTCCCCATCCTCTTACCTCCCCCTCCTTCACTTCATCCTAATGGATGCGAACATTGCCTCTGACGGCTGGACTGATGTCATTTGTTACAGAATCGGAGGCGTGGAGATGCAGCCCTACCGTGCGTGGCGCCGCCCACAGAATGCCTCGAATGTGATTATACCTGGCGCGGGGCATTTGGTCAGCATTCCTCTATATGTCTTTCCTCTCGTCCTAATCCTGGCTCGTTGTGTAGATTACTCAGGAGGCGCCTCAGGCTTTGGGTAAGTCGTCCCGGTGACTCGAGTGAGAGAGTGTGCGCTGATGTTATGGGCGGATCCAGCGGAGGAGATGTGGGCGTTCATACTGAAGAAAGCGGCAGATGGCAGTGGAGAGATGAGGGCAAGGCTGTGAGTATTGCTGCGTTGTCGGCGCAGGTCGGGACTCTTTTTGCATAGTCAGATGACAAGTGGCTCGATGGAGGTGAATTGCTATCTAGTGTTTTCCTCGTGAGCTCATGAATACAGTTTGAGATGTGATGTGATCTAGGGGCTTGGCTGTAGATCTAAACACAATATGATATAAACAAGATATACTACACAGGGTTATATGTCCCTGCGGATCCTCTGATGACCCGAAGCTTAAAGCTTGAAGTCCGGAAGGAGTGACGGCATTCATATTATTCACCTGTCGACACTGCCTGAAAACATCTGCCCGGTAGCGCGAGGCGGTAACGGTGGATTTGAGATGATCCGGTGTAAGTGCAAATTCTACTCATATTCAAAATGCGACTGTATTTTCACAGAATTGGTTACTTCCTAAGCACCGTAGTGAACCAGTACGCTCTGATTAGTCTCGAAATTCTCTTTCAGCGACCGGGATCGATATATTATTCAATTTCTGTATACACCGAGCTATTCGACACTTACACCTTGTCGTGTTAACGGAGTCACCTTTGGACTTTCTTTGCCTGTATAACTCGAGTCGCTGAGCTCTGCTTTGCTCTGGAGCCTTCATTACCCCCGTTCATTCGCCACATCATTCTGTGAGCACGTCTTGCATCTTAGCCTAAGATCAGGTGATTTTATCGATATCACAGTCTCGATTGTACCCCACAGTTACCTATCTATATCGTACCATCATTCGGAACAACTCTTTAACGAAGCTGGGGCTCCTCACCATTATCTCTACTCTTGCGCCACACAGCGTGGCATGATTGGTCGTCTTACTGGTGTAGAATAGGATTGGGGTAATGTGACTCCATCGATATTATCTAGTACCGACTGCATCTAAGAGCTACATGTAGTCACTATGTCATCATTTAGCACAGCTCTCGAATAAATTTCCGGAAGCTAAAAATCAGAAGTAATCTTGAACTCTGGGTTCACGAATAACAAATCATACGACAATACAAGACGCAATATTTAGAACCCGGCGCATGGAAGACGGTAGACGTATATTAAAGTCGAGACGGCACCAAGTGCGCATGGTTGTTCGAGAAACTATCTTTCTCGGCAAAATGGAAGGTGTCCTCAGGTCCCCCATATCTATGCAACGAGTCCGTAAAGGATGACCAGCGCTCGTCCGAGACAATAGGTGCAGTTACGTAGCTCTCCAAATTCATGTCAGAGAGCAAGTCGTCCATTCGAGGTACCAGCACGCGTGCTGCGTCCACGAGCAGCGTCTTCTGGTCGAAGCCAGAGATCTTCCCGTGCTCAGCATACCACGCAGCGTCATCGCTCATGACGCTGGCCACGTAGAGGTCGATGAGCAGCCTATCGACACCGCGTGCCACAGCAGCATCATAGGCAAGTCTGTAACCTACAGACTCAATCACACTGCGACATTGAGGTAGCAGTTTGTATTCGATGGCGGCATCCCGGTGGCCCCCGGAATCTTGAAGCATGGATTTTAGGTGGAGGAGCAGCGACTGTTCATGCCGTGCAAGCAACGACTCTGGATTGGTGGAAGTAGGTAGAATGATGCGATCCAGTAGAAGTTCGACCGCAAAGCCTAATTCGTATTGATGAATGATAGTAAAAAAAAAAATACTGAGAGACTCACGAATAGATATCCCGAGAGTATCGCCTTCGGCTATGGCAGCCCCGCGTATATCCATCTAATAGGACATCTTAATAAGTCGACTGAACGTGAAGCGATCAATACCAACCATGAGTACAGAAATCTGGTTGACTTCGAAGAGGCCCTGAGCGCCACATCGATCTGCCAAGCCGACCAGGATTTCACGCGAATGTCGCATCATCGTGGTCTTGAATACAGCGGCGATGAAGTGTTTCATCGTTGCATCGGACTCGTTCACGAAACGCGAGTGCGAATCCTCCGCGAATGCCTGCATCACGGCAGTTTGCGATACCGCGGTAAGAATTGGGATATATTGCGTGCTGAAGGAAGCGATTGGGCGCGGAAGTTTGGTGGATGCATCTATGACGGTCCGTCTAATGCTGTAGCGACCGGCAATAAACGTAGCGACTTTCATATCGATCAAGGCCCACGCTCCCATGGATAACGTTCCGGAGATGACACGAGATATGTTGGTGAAGAAGGATTTACGAACGTCATTCGATTGGTCTGCATCGCCTAGGAGGGCGCTCCTTGGCAAATGGACACGGTGGAAATAGGTGATGCAATGTTCAACAGGACAAGCACCGCCTCTCGGGGTCAGTCGTCTGAAAATTCATTCATTATATAGCACATCGCAGCAAATACGTTGAGAGCTCGTACCTTACAGTAATGCCCGCATTCATAGACTTACCGTCATGTAAATAGACAAGGAATGGCCTGGGTCCTCGGTCTTCACCATTCACCAGAAGACGCGCAAATACGACGGCAACACAGGGGATTCCGCAAGGCGACGTAGGAGGCATGAACCTCGAATGAGCATCATAAGGAAATGAACACGAGCGGGTACGGAAGAAACCTCACTTAGCAGCTCTCTCAACCGGTGTTTCCAACTCGAATTCACCAGTCGAAAGCTGAGTCGCCGTCGTTTCCATGTTAATTACATCTAACCCGTGACCGAGCTCAGTCAGACAGAATTGGCCTCTGACATACTCGTTAAACCTTCTACTTCAAATGCAAAAAACACGTCCACTCACGAAAGTCGATAAGACAAAAGATCTTCAATGATAGGCACCAAGTCCTTTCTTCCTTTGGAGAACATGGCCAGCGTTCCAGTGCAGAGATTGAAGTGGATAGTCAGCAGTGTCGCCATTGCCCCATCCATGCTTAAGATAGGATCACTGTGAAATTCCCAATATTTCGACGATACATTCAGGACGTCGTCGGCAGATAAATCTGCACACATGGAATGGTTTTCAGAAACTGAAAGGAATAAGACAATAGAATGGCGTACTATACACCGACACCACCGCTCTGGCTCTATCATAGGACAGCTTGACACGATCGGACCATGGCAGACGGTGAGATTGTACCTGGAAGAGAGGAGAACGAGCAAGTTCAGAAGTCTTCTGCATTTCTGAACGTGTATGATCGCATCGACGCTGTCGTGAAACGCTTGCCTTTATACTGTCGCAGGTTGAACATCAATGTCGCATATCAACGGTTCACATTGAGTAGAAGTGAACCGACGTAGGTTTCGCGCTATCTCTCCACCTGCTCCATTAGAAGATCTGATGGGTACTCGAGACCATTACCAGAATGGACAAGACAAGGGGACTAGATGATTGATTTATGAAATCCCTTGTGGCTCTTTGATGTTACCTTCGGGGATTGGAGAATAGGAATGGGGTTTACGAATACACGGTGCTTTCTACCACGGCCAGGCATTCCGACTAACAGTCCAGATTCTCGACTTTTGCACACTGGTCAAGAGGCGCCTTGATAAGGCTCTCGGTAAATTGTTCAGGCGGCGCGAATGAGGGAGGAGATGTGGGTGTTCATACCGAAGATGATAGCAAGGACCCGCTGATTCGCGCGAGACGTGACTCCATTTGAACAGAGTTATATTAGACTTGACACGCGTTTCCTAGAAAAGATTTAGTAAACGAGAAACTAGTGTGCTTGTAGAGTTAGATGACAAACTAACGCAGTAAAGGTGAGTGGTTCATTTTCCATCCGGTATTCTTCTCATCAGCTCACAAATGCAGTCTTCTCTTTTCTAGAGGATCCAGCTATAGACACAAACAAGATATCCACCCGTGAGGTTTGTTTGAGTGGCGGGAGTCTGAACAATTGCAGCTGAGACTGAGACCATGGACTTTGGGTGGTTTATTTCATAAGAGCACTGGCAGTTACGATATAGTCTTGTCCATCGGCACGGTGATAGCACCTCTGGCGGTCTTCCATATCTGATGGCGTGGTTCAGGTAACGCAACGCAGCTTCCAAGAACCTACCACATTACAATTACCTTCGTAATCGATAAGCTTTTTCATCCATAGGAGAGACTCGGCGATCGCAACGTGCGTTATCACTATCTCTACTGCAGTCTGCAGGATACTTGGGGCAACGACGTCGACGTCAGTTCTGGACAAGGTGTGAGCTTCTTGTTGGCTTTGGTGCTGTGGGCGCAGTTTGTGAGTCGAATTCGTGTTTTATTGTTTGTTCTTTAAGAACATCTGGCATCTCAAGTCAACAGGGCCGCACGGGCCGAGTAGAAGAAAGTAGCCACAAATAGATCTCATAGTGGGCAAGCCCGCGTCGAAACGCGTATGTTTGTCTATGTAATAAGAACATCTGGCGTCTCAAGTCAACAGGGCCGCACGGGCCGAGTCGAAGAAAGTAGCCACAAATAGATCTCATAGCCACGAGTCGGTTTCTCATCAGGACTGAGGAGATTATAAACCACACTGGAGACTCGCTGCCCGCTATGAACAAAGAGCGGACAAGGACCACTGCCTCTAATCATCTCTGATCGGTCTCTGCCCCTATGAGAAGAAGTTCAAACCGCGGAGCATAGATATTGTCCGGCCACAGACAGCAGCAGGGAGACGTTTATCCTGTCAATCATGTTCGAGGCGCGTAAGAAAGCAGTCGACATGAGAAAGCTCGGGAACGGTAGGGGACAACCACTTTTCGGATATTGGATCATATGCAAATTCGAGACTTTTCTTAAACTCTTTCAAGTCTTAACTATTATCTCTAAGTACTCCTGTGCTACAAGGTGCGGTACGTCTTGCCGTCTTACTAACTTAGAATAAGAACAGGATTGGAGTAGTGAAACTCTATCGATGTTATCCAGTACTGACTGCGTCCAAGAGGCTCAGAGCTACATATAGATTAGACTTGGTACGCGTCTCCTAATAACCCTTCACGGACACGCCAAAGAGTCGTTAGCGAAGATAACAAGCCGAATTCATGCCCTGCAAAAAGACCTATCATGCACCCAAAACGACCCCAACCTCGACACCTCCGAAAACCTACGCACCCATGCAACACTCTTGGAAAGCGAAATCGACCACCTACATAAGAAGCGCTTCGCACGCGCCCAAATACACGGACAGGCCCACTGGGTGGCCAAGGGCGAAACCCCTTCCAAATACCTATCACACGTACTTAGTGTGAAGACTCCTCGTGATCTAATACACACCTTAGAGATCCCTGAGTCAAATCCTCGAGCCTTTGCATCCCGTTCTGACAAAATGGCTGAGATTGCGAGAAACTACCACGAATCTCTCCAACTAGCGGACCAACTCTCCCGCCCACCTGAAGCTCACTTACCCGCCCGAGAAGAAGTGCTAGACTCCATACCACTACCCCAACAACTCCCACCTGACACTGAGACACACCTCCAAGACCTCCTGGAGACAAAGCACATAGCCGAATCACTAAAGAAGTCCAAAACGGGCACCGCAACTGGCCTGGATGGGATACCATATGAACTATGGAAGAAACTACACGATATTCACCAACAACAAAATAAGCTAAACCAACCATCCTTTAACATTATAAAAACCTTAACCCATGTATTTACCGATATTCAGAAACATGGGATAGACCCGACAACAACGTTCACATCTGGCTGGATGTGCCCAATATTTAAGAAAAAAGACAGAAGTAATATCGCAAACTACCGCCCGATTACCCTCCTCAACTCAGACTACAAAATTCTAACCAAAGCCCTCGCACTACAACTGGCAGACCACGCTAATGACCTCATCCACCGAGACCAAGCCGGCTTCGTACCAGGCAGATCGATATTCAACCACGTCCGTCTCTCACAAGCAATGATAAGTTTTGCCGAAGCCACTGAGGAAAATGGCACAATAATAGCCCTCGACCAAGAAAAAGCTTATGATCGCATTGATCACGACTACCTTTGGGCTGTCCTAGACAAATTCAAACTCCCCCACCTCTTCATTGCAACAGTCAAGTCCCTATACTCATCCGCATATACCCAAGTAATGATAAATGGTGTACTAAGCACCCCGTTCCGCGTGTCCCGTGGGGTACGCCAAGGCGACCCACTCTCCTGCCTCTTATTCAACCTAGCCATTGAACCCCTAGCCTGCATGCTTCGAAACTCCCCCCACCTCCAGGGCTACTCTATTCCCGGAATAGCAGACAAAGTACTGGTTACACTATTTGCTGACGATACAACAATATATCTCAAACAATCCGACCGATATGATAACCTCCAGACAATACTCGACTGCTGGTGTTGTGCCTCCGGCGCAAAATTCAATACTGAAAAAACAGAAATCATCCCCATCGGCACTACAACGCACCGACAAGCAGTCCTCACAACCCGCTGCCTAAACCCCGAAGATGATCCACTCCCAGCATCAGTCCACATTGCGAAAGACGGGGAAGCAATACGCTCCCTAGGAGCATGGATC